>CM068839.1:22685542-22727758 GCA_028554795.2 Sinohyriopsis cumingii
CTAACTGCACACACCAAATATCATGATCTGTCGTCACATAAAATGACGGAAACTCATAGTCTGTGCTGTTTGTTCTATTGATTTGTCTTAAATAATTGTGAAGACCCAAACCTGCCTTCTCATACTGCAGCAATAGGGAGGAACCCGTGCAGTATCCAACTGGATTTGACTTCTTCGATAAGCAGCAAAAACGGTGCATGTAGGGTTACAAATGATCAGTTAAAACGAATAAATGTGAAGACAAAGACATTGTATGTACATTTATGTGTATCAGTAAAAGTTATATTGTTACTTTATATATAATTACATTTTTCTTTCGTTGTTACGATTGACAACAGGCCAATTGTACAGGTCGTTTTGAATATATACGAATCGAATTTATTTTAAGCCACGCCCACCTGCACTAGTATTCTCTACATGTACTCAATGAATGATGACTATATTTAAAATATAAGATCATTCAGACTCGGACTACTCACGCAAGATTTTAATTACGAACCAAATATTTGACCTTTTATTCATATAAATGAGCTATATTTTTTTTTACTAATGCTTCAAATGAAATAAACTTTAAATGCATAAATAAACATTGTCTACTTACACATCTTGATGTGAATAAATAACAGTAGTGTGCGCATATGTATTAATGTATGATACGACATTTTTGTACCGTTACAATATGGAAATTTGAAATTTGCTCTATAGAATGAAATAAAATAAAGGGAAAATAAACGAGAAAACATGATATGGACATAAGGTGGTCGAACTCACGAGCGTCGAGTTTTTTTTACTACGTTATGCAGCCACTTACAGATGTATTATTAGATAATGCATTAAAGAACGTATAGTCTGTTTTGAGAGTGTATGCATGCACTGTCATTTTAGCATTGACTGTTTAGTATGAAACATATTTGAATTACTTAAAATACACGATAGAATCTAACATCTTCCAGCTGACCAGAGTTATGTATTGGCGTCAGCCGGCGACTTTTTCTCTGATTGGCTTTATATATATATATATATATATATATATATATATATATATATATATATATATATATATATATATATATATAATGAGATTCACCGTTCTGCGCCTTATTGAATGAAAATCAAAATATCATTACATAAAAGAATACTATCAAAATAACGATTTTCTTTATCTATGTATGGTGTTGACCTTAACAGTAAGGATTGACTGGTAATTGTTTTTAATTCATTAAATCATGATCGAAAAATGCTGTGCAAACGTTTGTTATATTCGGATCATAACCTTGTAATGCGTTTCTTTGGTTTATTTATACGTCGTTGAATTTCAAGAAAATAGACAGTCAATTCGTGTAAAGTGCACGTTGTTTGGGTCCGTTTGGGTAAATCAGTTACTACGTCAACATTTTATTTGAACTTTATCCAAGAAAAATACATGAAATTTTGTAGTTCAAAGGAAATTTAATACAAATAAACTTGTCTGTGTCCTACATAATCTACCGACACTCATCCTCTATTTTAGTATTTTTAGTATTTCTGGTTTGCTTTGCGCTGAGCTAATTATTAATATTATTATTATTTTATTTAAATGATGTTAGCTTGAAAGAATATTACATTGGAGGAAATGTATAAAACATCAGTCAGTTTAGATCTATCTCTTTAGGCTTGCAGCGTAATGTACACATCAGGTGGTCCCAGCCTTGGTCATCCGAGTCCTCTATCTAGGTCCGGACGAGATGTAAGCGAGATCTATGAGCGAAATCATTTGAAGAGAGACATGGGTGCTATATCCTTCAAGCGTCAGGTTAGACCTGATGGCAGCCCAATGTTCACGCTGACATCGTGCGAATACTGCTGTAATAATAGCTACTGCAACAAAAACGAATGTGTTAACGGTTTGTATATTTAACTTTTCTACTCTTTAGTTTTCCGTATCAAGCATTACGTACAGCCTCATACATTGTTTAGAATGCGGTGATGGAATACAGTCTGAAAAACACGATTAATTTCAGTTAGAATGTTATGTAATGGCAAGGACACAAGTAGAATATTGAAGCTTATTGTCCAAATAAAATGTCCGATGACGGGTTTCACAAAGATGGGACACATACTGGTGTATATACTAAAACACTATAGTAAGAATGATACCAATGAGACACCTCTGTGTCTTCATCTTTGTGTCCCAAATAATTTCAGGGTTTATTTTCTGTTTCATCTGCAGGATTTATCAGGACTGCTCCACCGACTACCCATACGACAACACAGGCACTAAATACAATACATCACACAAATGCGCCAACGACCCTTGCAACTACAATAGCACTCAAAACACATATGCCTACTACGCATGCGCCAATAACTCTCGCACCCAGACCAGCATCCACTAAACACATACTTAATACGCATGCGCAAACGACCCATGCACCTACAATAGCACTCACAACACCAAAACCTACTACACATGCACCCATAACT
The DNA here is from genome assembly GCA_028554795.2 of Sinohyriopsis cumingii. Taxonomy (NCBI): domain Eukaryota; kingdom Metazoa; phylum Mollusca; class Bivalvia; order Unionida; family Unionidae; genus Sinohyriopsis; species Sinohyriopsis cumingii. The sequence goes on from CM068839.1 coordinate 22,688,006, forward strand.
CCAGCACACACGTCGGCATCCACTACTCAGAAACGTACTACGCATGCGCCAACGACACATGCACCTATAGTAGTACTCACAACACCAAAACCTACTACACATGCGCCAATAACTGCAGCACCCACATCGGCATCCACAACACATAAACCTACTACGACTGCACCAACAACACAATCTCCAACAACCAAGTCTACAACTCCAGGCTAGTAATTAATTGACTTTTGAATTTATTTAATGTTTGCTTTCTATTTTATAATGTATCAAATATCAACGTTAATACATTGAAAGGTGGTAAAAGAAGATCAATCCACAATTAGAGTGGTGCAAGTAGAACAGGAGTGAGAATAAATAAAATATCCAATGAGCAAACCTTGAACATCAAACAAGGGAATCAACCTTGAACATCAGACAAGGGAATCAACATTGAATTTCAAACAAGGGAATCAACATTGAACATCAAACAAGGGAATCAACCTTGAACATCAAACAAGGGAATCAACACTGAATTTCAAACAAGGGAATCAACATTGAACATCAAACAAGGAAATCAACATTGAACATCAAACAAGGGAATCAACCTTGAACTTCAAACAAGGGAATCAACTTTGAACTTCAAACAAGGGAATCAACCTTGAACTTCAGACAAGGGAATCAACATTGAATTTCAAACAAGGGAATCAACCTTGAAGTTTTGGAACATGTGCCTTACACTTATTTAGTCTGAACACAAATTGCTCATCACAGATAAAGGATGTTCACTGGAAATAAATGCTTGCAATTAAGTCAGTTGCAGCTTTTAACACACAAATTACATGTATATGACTTAATCCTGCATTTCTGTTGCAAAGGCAGATTTTAAAACATTCACAAGAACATTCAACCGTGCACGAAAAGTGTGTCACAAGGTTTTCCACTCACATACTGTAAGAATAGTCACGATTCGTCCGTCCATCAACATTTTTTAAAATTATTTTCAACTTAAGAAATCAAGCATACAAAATTCAAGAACAAAATGGTCCCATTACCTTTGCCCAATAAATAAAACAACAAAAATATCATGACATCAAGGCATTTCAGCTTTATATAAACATTGCCGTCACTTGATCGATATGGCCATCTTTTTTTTCTCTCCACTCTCTGAGATGTGTGTGCAACATTGTTTCTATTGAAGCGCTACATTTCGCAGCACAATTGCCTTTTTCAAGTGTATGTCTCCTGCCTCTGTAAATGACTCTTATATTATAAAAAGAATGAGTTGGCATCAATTACCCACCAATCATAGCCATATGGTTCTATGTGGGCTATGTCCAATCGTCGATTGATCTGAAATAGTTTGTTATCTATATGATTCCAAATAATTATTTTTTTGGGTTAACTTCCCAGACCTATAAGGTAAGAGTTCTTGAGAGCATGTTCACATTCTCTTCGTCATAGTGATACATTCCATCGAGGAAATCGAACAAGTTGATAAATTTCGGATGAGTACAAACACGTATTCGATACTGTTAAGAAGCGAAGAGAACTCTGCGGAATTTAGATACAATTAATATGTAATAAATCAAACTAACAGCATATATCTAAATCTGAAAACAAACATGAAATTACTCTCCTTAATTACTAATTTCTATTTTCATAAAATTCATGAAATTTTTATATTATTTAACAATATATAAACAGTATAAAAAAACAATTAATCAAACAGTGGCCTAAGATTTGCTAGGAACCATGTATATCTGAAAAATACTCAACTCGTTGTGCACTAATTCAGATCAATACACAGTTTCCAATGTTAGAAGATAGTGCCGAAAATATCAAGGCTGATAACTTTCAAAGTATGAAGAATTAAGTTCGAAAAGTATTTACCTAAGAACATGAAATAGGCATCGAGAACCTTTCACAATAACAAAACAAAAATTCCTATGAAAGCTTCATATTCTTTGCTGCTCTATATAAAATTGAACGATTATAGATCAATCGGCTATGTTTATATTTTACGACTACTGCACATAGTAAGTATATACGTGGATTGCATTTATTCAGATATTCACAGATAAAACATCGACACAATGGCAAAATTAGTTTTGAAAACTTATCATTATTACGGTGATAAAACCCACGAGAAATGAACGTAAAATTAAACATCAAATGTGGCCAATTTGCAAGCAATACGATAATGCAATACCTATAATGAAGAGAAAATAACTCTTAGTAATTCTGAGTCTGTTATCCACTTTGTGTATGCATCACGAAAGCAGCTTGCATTGCGTTCACTGCTCCAAATTTGCCGCACCTCACCGCAAATGGACATAGGGAACAGGTGACTAGCGTAACCCTTGTAACCAGAAAAGATATTTTCACGTAACGCATTTCCAAGTCTATGCAAAAGAAAGGCACGTTGATACGAGACAGAGCGCATGGTAAATGAGAGAGAGAGAGAGAGAGAGAGAGAGATAGAGAGACACAGACAGAGAGAGAGAGAGAACTACATATATACTCCAAACAGATCGGAAATTGCTATCCCTGGATTCTCCAGAAAAATGCTTAATAATACTAGGAAGAACTCATATTTATTACAAATAATACTATCATGCTAGTTAGAGAATTTTCAATTCATACCCTCTGGAGATTCAAACTTAGGTCTGCGGATAAGCGGCACCTATCAGTACACACCAGCCCATATTCAAACGACTAAGCACACATCAACAAAGAATGATGCTACTCAGTCGGTGTTATTTTCAAGTGTGCGTAGCAGACACACTAGCATGGCGACCTAGTAATTATTTCTCATCTATCTGTACATTCATTCCGGATTCCTTTTGAAATAAAACAAGGTATATAGGATTAATTATTAAGAATTACAAATATATACCAAGCAGAACGGAATGTGTTATCCCTGCATTATACTGAAGAATGCTTGATAATAATTGGCAGAATTAATACTTAATACAAATAATACTACCATACAGGTTAGATAATTTTTAATTCATACTCGACGGAGATGGAATATTGGCTGGTGCGTGCAGGCATGGCGATACGTGCCGTTTACCCACAAACATTGGTTCGAATCTCCATATAGTACGAATTAAAAATTCTCTAAATTGTATATGTATATATTCCTTTCAATGTTGCTAGATCCAGCAAGGAATCTGGTGTGTCGCCAGATATTGATTAAAATAAATATACAGTAAATGCACAACAAATAAAAGATGGCAGCGAAGAGTTCACAACTAGTTTAAACGGCATACAAAACGTTGAAATAATAAAATGTTATATGACTACTTCAAATGAAAGTATTCTTTTTGAAAATGTTAGACTTACATACAAAGTAATTAGTTGGTACTGGTCTACAAGTTTAAAATGTTTAAATGGTGTAACTGTACATTACATCCTGGATAATTCATTATCTCTGTAATAACAGTGATAACCATATTGCTGGAACCAAAAAGGAAGAAAGAAATAATTATTCAACTTAAGTAATACTGAACAAAATTAATTAAACATTTAATTGAAAATTACGGGTTCCTAAATATAATCAGGTTAACTGCGTGTTCGTATTCTTTTAGACTCTTCGTGGATTATGATATTTGGTTTCAGTGTTCTTAGGCGACGTATCCAATAGGAATCCTTTTCTTTCCTGGCTATGGGTAACTGTAGTTCACGTAGTATGACTGAAATTATTGCAAGCGAAAGAGAAATATTCTGCAACTGGACTTTTGTCCAGCTTCTTTGTCATTCAATCAGGTATGTGAACATGGATCCTTTTGTAGCTTTTGAGCTTCTCCATGATGTTAAAGGCATCAGGTCTTGAATGGGATGAAACGAATTACAATATCTGTTTTGCATCATCTGCCTGGACCATGTGTGTTCAATTCTGCGCTCGTCACTGTGCTAGAGAATGGGTAGCTCTGAAATCATAAGTTTTGTTTTTCGCTTTTTATCGCCAAAAAGACGAAACGGTCTTGGCTTGTGATTTGAGTTAACTTTTCTCTTGCTGGTATGTTTAAGAGAGTTTTCCATATTTCATTTTGTTTGTTCAGGAGGATGAAATTTAGTGTGTCAAAACGATTCCAAGAGATGACACTGTTTCTGGATAATTTGACCTACGCTGTAGTTATCTGGATGGGAGGTCAAGACAAATGGTATCCGATCAATCTTTTCCTTTTCTCTATATTTTAATAGCTCATTGCGGATTGTGTGTTGGCTGTTTGTGTTACCTCCACTATCAGGTCTTTGCAGTAGTGTCGGCTCATCCAATGTTCGAACAACTCGTCAGACCTTTATTAGCATTGTGAGAGTATAGGTATCCTCAGTGTCTTTCTACATGGGATGTTACGAATATAATGTTTTGGATGACAGATGTATGGACGACAATAATGGTGTTTAGCAGTTGGTTGTGTGTAGATGTTTGTGTGATGGTCTATTTTCAACAAGTTTAGTTATTGCATCCAGGAACAAATTTGTTGCGTTAGTGACTTCTGTCAATTTTATTGAATAATGGATGATTCTTGTCTTTCATATAAAGTCATCCCAGATTTTGTTCTGCATTTTGCGTTTTCATTTGATATGTAATTGATGTAGCATAACCACTGGCTTAGTGTACGTTTTGCTCATCCTATACTTTTATCCCCCCCCCCCATCTTCCATTCAGGCCCGGCCCTAGGGCAAAGCGAACGAGGCAAACTGCGTTGGGCCCCACGCTTTCAGGCAATGGAATTTTTGTTTGCTTGGGGCCCCGCACTCATGGGCTGCTGCTTGGTCCCCGCACATCATATGGCCGGCCCTGTTCCCATTAGTAGGTTAGCATATTATGGGTGCTATATTTGTACTTATTGCGGTTCCATCAGTTTTGATGTTGCAACTAGCTTTACACTGTTCTTTGTCACATGGACGTTAGAGTACCATATCAAGAACCATTTTTGTAACGTGGATTTATATTTTAGACAACAATCTATTTGTTATATATTCATGTAGGTGAATAACATGCTAACCACAAATTGTGAGGAAAGGGTACAAATTCTGCTAAACGTGATGCTAAAGAAAACAGAGACAGAAGAGGGACAAACAGGAAGAGCTTAAAAAGGCATCATGCAAATAGCGGAAATGAAATATAGGAAAGAAAGTATTCATACTAACATCAGGATAAACAATGTAGTCAAAACGGAGATTTCTCCAACGAAATACAACTTTAAATGACATAATCTGTGTATCCTGTATGTCTCTATAACAGATTCATTGATATAATATAACACTTTATGAGGGATAACGAGTTCTAATATGTGACCTCTGAACTGCAAAGAGAATATATACAGCATTTAATGGAGTGTTGTTATAAGTTGGTATAAAAAATATTGTTTCGCCTTTCTTTAATATTTACGTCATCTGAATCGTTTAGGATAATTCTTCATTACTATAGTCATAAGGTATCTAAGTTACTATTTCTTATATATCAAGGATTTACTCCAGTCACACAGAAATCAATTGCTACTAGTTCAACGAGGATGTCGACAACTAGAACAACTACACTGACGCCTACAACTTTATCAGCATCGACAACGACGACACCACCCTCGACGAAGTCGATGTCGACAGCTTCAATAGCAACGTTGACCACAAGTGTAGCGTCAACAACACCTCACCCGTCAAGTAAATTACAGGGTTTTGTTTTTCTTGAATTTCAAATTCGTTATTCGAAATCTTATGGAGATCGGGGCGGTTCAATGAAGGCCGGAGGCACTTTCGTCTTTTAAACTGCATACTTCTTTTTCTGTCATATAACAAAAGAATATAACTTCTCTGAAATGGGGAAAAAATAATGAAAGATAAATCGAATGAATTTTCTCCAAAAGACAGATATTGTTGAAATCTGAATGAAAAAGTGTCATGTTATCCGAAGATATATTTGTAACAAGGGCAAATGCACGGCCAAACCAGGGCCCGAACCCAAATATCCCTAACTCTACTGTTTAGCCATCCGAGCTGAAACTCCCAATCCTACCCATTACATTTTCTCCCTATAGTTTGGGACCCGTTCCTGTGTATGAAGATCCAACTTCCACTCAATTGCACCCTCCCTAGCCGGTTAGAGGTACATATGTGGAATCCGACAAATGCAATAGGTCGCTCTACTATTTGAGCCATCCGTGCCGACACCCCTAGCCCAACCTGTTAATACTTAAATTAAAATTTGTAATTATTTAAATATAAAATACAATATGCTCTAGTAATCTGTCTGAGCTTTTGTTTGGGATTTTTTTTTCCTTCTTAGTGCTATTTAACAATAAGGAAAAATTTCAATTTTTTTTCAAACGTACCTGGCATGAAAGTTTTGATGTGTTTCATTTTAAATATAAGCCATATGCAAAAATCAAGACAATGCTCACTAATTCATATATATATATCTATAGTGTTGCGATATTTTGAAACTATTTAGGACAGTTTGAGAGTTTGATTGCTGAAAAACAATTTAAACTAAGATATTAAAGTTAGACAAAAACAAACGTATTTATATAGAAGTGACTAGTCAGTTGATACATTCAGATATTTTCTTCTAAGATCCTCTATGTATCGACGTACACACACACACACGCATATATATATATATATATATATATATATATATATATATATATATATATATATATATATATATATATATATATATATATTGTTTAGTATAATGGGATTAGGAATATATACTGATGTGACGCAATTTATTGATCTTTCTTCGTTCTCCCCTCTTAGCGACATGGGACTCACAGAACCGGAAGTTCTGTCCCCCCAAAAGCTTCATGTGTAAACATGGACGGTGCAATATTTTCCTAAACCCTCTCATCTCACACTACATCCAGCCTATCATCAGATAACGGTTATTAAATTCTTCGGTCACGCATTAATTCACATCGAAATACTCATACATTCTTGTATGGTAAAAAACTTAGTAATAAAAGCACGGTAACAATTGCTTCTCATACATACATCAATAAATTGCGTCACATCAGTACATATTCCTAATCCCATTATACTAAACAATATTACAACAATCAGACGAATTTCTTTACATTACGACTCATACAAAGTTCACAAATATTCAAATATCCATGTACTGATATACCCGTACATCCATATTAACTAATCTTACGCACTTGAACAATTTTCCGAATTCACAATTCAAGCATGTGTATAATCTAACATATAACATGAATAAATGCACTAGTTTACTACGAAGTAACTTAATAGCGAATTACAAAATTAATTCTGACCTCAAGCGAACAACCTACTTAATTCTCTACATAATGCTCTAACTCTTTAATAAAATAAGCATGTAAATTAACAATACAAATGTAAGTATACGTATTACACGATCCTAATAGTTAAGTATACATACTACACATAATTAAAATTATAATGCCGTAATATTCTGAAAAAATCGAGCAAGTAACTTACTGACCTTTACGAAGCTTTGCCTTTCTTTAGAATCTCCTCTCTAAGTTTTCCCGCCAAATTACGATTGGCTTTCTCGGAGTAATGCTATTTGCTCAGCAATCTTCCTAGGAGAACTAAATTTTCGCTTGCTATTGTGAATTAATAATTCGGATCAAAATTGTGTTTAAACCTCCATCTCAATTCCGATTGGATGTCGCTTTGATTCGATCCAATTAAACGTACAGGGTAATGTCCTTTTCGCTGTCTGTCCACGTGGGAACGGATTTAGAACATGCCCTGTGTCCGCCTCGCGGTTCCTCCAATCTTAGTACCACATATATAGGAATAGGAGGTCGCTCGAGCTAACGCATGTGCCGATTAAAGATGCCGGATCTTCTCTCTCGTCAATATATATATATATATATATATATATATATATATATATATATATATATATATATATATATATATATATATATATATATATATATATATATATATATATATATATATATATATATATATATATATATATACACACACACACACACACACACATATATATATATATATATATATATATATATATATATATATATATATATATATATATATATATATATTTACGATTCTATATTCTTGAACTAAGTAATAGAGAAAGCAAAAGACTACAATCAAATGAATCCTAAAATAGTTATGTTACAAGACCAAAATTATCAAATTGTTTGAAGATATTCCAGTATTTAATGTGCTCATGTGCCAATAGTGTTAGACAAGCTGATGTGCTAACAGCCTTGAGTATCACAATGATGTAAAGCAAAATGTCATGGAATGAATTCACACTAATTTATAGAATAGTGATGTAGACACAAATGTGAATAGGTACATTAAAATTGCAATAAATAATTTCAAATTAACTATTACCCTCAAATTATATATGGACAACTAACAATGATTTTCGACACTGAAATTAAAGCACGAATGAAGATTGTTAATTTAGTTTCGTCCTATTTTATAATTATACGTATGACACCAAAAATGCCCTGGACTTAGTTGCATTCAAATGGAAATTACCATCGAACTCGTGAAAAAGGACCAGGTCTTTTTACTTGAATTTGAGCAATTAACCTGTAAAGATCAGGTAGAACATGTAATTTACATGGGATAAAACAAAGGTCATGATCTCAAACCTAATGAATCATGTTGTTTACAAACGATTCTTATTTTTAAGTATAATCAACAATCATAGACAAAAGTTAGCTGTCATATGTGGTTTATCAATCACCCTTATCACAATCACGGACAAATGTTAAACACGCAAAATAGATACACATAACACCTCCCCCCGTAAGTACAAATAAAAATGTAAACAATGAAGCTTTCTATCACATATATGGTGGTAACGATAATAATAATAATAATAATAATAATAATAATAATAATAATAATAATAAGTATTATTATCATTATTATTATTATTATTATTATTATTATTATTATTATTATTATCATTATTATTACAGAGACTAGAACTAACAAAAAGGAAGAAAAATGACAATTATGCAAGTCAATGAATAATGAACTTAACAGGAAAATTATAGTTATTTTTTAAATGAAAAATACTCGGTCTGAACTATAATGAATTTAATTTGCGTCTATGTCCCCTTTTGGACTCCTTTCGGTTTAAGCTGCATCGTTTCAGTATTCTTAGGAGGCTTATATTGTATGCTTCTTTCCTGGTTGCAGGCAGCTACAGTTTGCATAATATCACTGAAAAGTAATGTACGCGGTAGAGAAATAGCCTGCAACTGTTCGCTTTTGTCCAGCTTCTCTCTCAACCAGTCAGACAAGTGAAAATGTATCCTTTATGTAGCATCAGATCGTTAATGTGATGAGATAAATTACATTCCTTATTTTGCGTCTTCTGTTTTGACCGTATGTGTTGAACGTTAGCTAGTCACTGTGCTAGAGAATGTGTTGGTCTAAAAACATATGTTACCATTTTTCCACTTTATATCGCCAAAAGGTCAAACTTGTCTTGGTTTGTGATTGGAGTTTGCTTTGCTCTAAGATGTTTACCAGGTGTTTCGGTATGCAGTTGGTTTCTGGAGGTTGTTCGGAAGGGTTCACTTTAACATATCAAATGGTACTAGGACAAAATGGTAGCGGACAAAATGGTATGGACAAATGTTAAGTGTACCATAATGTCCCATACCATTTTGTCCGTGCCATTTTGTCCGCACCATTTTATCCATACCGATTTGTCCAATACCATTATGTCCAATTAACATTTTGTCCATTCCATTTTGTCCGTACCATTTTGTCCGCTACCATTTGGTCCGGCCACCTATCAAATGAGTCCTCGATAAGCCACAAAGAGCTATGTACCACGAGAAATTTTGTGCCACGGTATACTGTTTCATTTCTCAACGTTCTACGATACGCACCACGGTACACAACAATTATACGAAGTTAAGGACAAAGAGTTTCGTATTCTGAGACAGAGTCTTAACATTATTTTAAGAATATTTTCATCTGTCAATGGCTGGAAAATACGTCTTGCGCTGATTTGTAGTGCAAAATAACGCCACATTATAGCCATTATATTACTTGACAACCTATAACTATCATGACAATATGACATATATCCGTTCAAAAGAAAATCACTGGCCCCCTAATAAAAGTCACCTTTTTAATTAACCCATGTGAGATGAATTCGTTATGTGTATATTAAATGGAATATAAGTCGTCGTCTAAAAGACTGTAACTAGAGTTGGATGATTAAGCTTGCATTACAGCTGAAACCGTGTAAAACATACTAAAAGACTGCAAGTAAAGTGAGTTGATTAAGCTTGCATTACAGTTGAAACCGTGTGAAATACACTAAAAGACTGTAACTACAGTGAGTTGATTAAGCTTGCATTACAGCTGAAACCGTGTAAAATACACTTTGCTAACATTAGACAGATTGTTGAGAAAATAAAGAAGCGTTGAAAGCAAAGCTTACAGTTTCCTAGCTATGTTATTTATCTAACAGACAGGGAAACTAAATATTTGTCAGTGAGAGCCAGAAAACATCAAAAGACACTAACTCAACAGTGAGAACATATTTAGTGGATTTGAGAAATTAGGTACAATTCAAATACAGAACATATATTCTCCCGAAAATGTTAAGATGATTCTCGGTCTTAGATAGGAACATATTTCCGTAACTCATTAACATAAAGTAGAAAATAATTAAAAATGACATTTATTGTTATGTTTCGAACCGAACTATTTCAATAATTTTGGATTTCAATTATAGAAAGTATTCATACTAAACAAGTGTTGACGTCAAGGTGTTGGTTTTCTTAATTTAAATTCCAATACTACTACTACTACTATTACTATATGATGATACAATCTTCTTGATTGTTTTAAATGTGTGTGTATTTTGTTTCAATATCTACCCTGAGTAACGTTCATCTTATTCATCACGGACACAATCCATATAAACCATCTGTTTGACGCTATGTCGATAGAACCACGACAGGAACATAAATGTTATACAGAATAAGGACCAAGAATGTAATGAAAATAGAAATTTCTCCTATGAATACAATCTGAAGAAAAAAAAATATCCTTAACCTGAACGTTCCTAACACGGGTTGGCTGAGATAAAAAGAACTCAATGTATGAGAGTGGATGAGTTATAACATGACTTATGAGGTGCAGTGCGAATATATGTATAGCATTTAACAGGGTGTCGTTATGATAGGTTGGTATAAAAGTAATGTTTCACTTTTCTCTAATGAATACAATCTCTGTATCATTTAGGGAAATTGTTCTTTGCTATAGTCATAAGGTAATTAACCTAATATTTCTTATATTTCAACGATTTACTCCAGTAACACAGAAATCAGTAGCTACTACTACAACGATGATGTCATCATCTGGAACAACCACAATGATACCAACAACATTATCAACATCAACAACAACGGTACCACTCTCGACCACACCCACAGCGTCATTAAGAACTTTGACTACAAGTGTCGCGTCAACACCACCTCAACCATCAAGTAAACTACACAGTTTTATTTTTCTTGAATTCCAGATTCTTTATCCGAAATCTCGTGATGACTGGGGTGATTCAATGAATGCTGAAGACAGTTTCGTTTTTTATTTTTTTTTATTTTATAATTATTTCTCTTTTGTGATATATAAAAGAGTATACATTTTCTGAAACGTTATGAAATGGGAAGAAATGATAAAATATAATTCATAAAACAAATTGTCTAAACGACAAATGTTGAAATCTGAATGACAAAGGAGTATTATCAGAAGATATAAACAAGATAGATATTGTGATTATTTTAAACAGGCATATGCTCTAGTAAACCGCTTCATGAACTTTTGAAAGAATTGTTTTGATATTTAAATATACCGACATAAATTGTTTATTGTTATTATTATTATTATTATTATTATTATTATTATTGTTGTTGTTATTATTAATTTTCCAAAAAAGAGCCTGACATGAAATTTCGAATACTTACAATGTTAAATATAAGGCATATACAAAAACCATGACAGAGCTTACTAAATCCTATGTAGATCCATATTATTGCATATCTTAATGTTTTAATTTATTATACACACATCACATTATCTCATTTCCATAATTGTTTATCGATTTATAGAGGTTATATCAAGATATAATTGCTTTCATGCGTGGCGATCTGATTTCAGCAATCTGCTTTGTCTGCAGTCAACAGGGCTGTTCTTACAATTCGTGTACAGGTGCAACACCTTATTGTTTGAATTTTTTGGACCACAACGCTGACGGAAACAAACAAGAAACAAAAAGGTAATACTGCATTGAAAGCAATTTTCCAACGTGTTTAATTAGTCACTTGTTCATGTGTACCAAGAGCTATAGGTATGGAAAAATTATTCCGAATTTTTACCTCATTCACAGGTACAAACATATGCTATTTTACTGATATGAAACATTTCTTCGCGAACTATTAGCATGCAAAAACTAGTAATGACTGTTGTGGATATTCGTCATATGCCAATTTAAAGGCTACAAAGAATTGCACAGGATACGATATTTATTTCTGGAAGGAGCACATCATCAAAGTATGTTCAGTCCGATATAAACATTTAGCACAAATTTGCGGCAAGTCAGGATGTTAGTACACCTTCGAAATTAAACCAAAAGTTATACTTACTTTGGACCCAAGTGTATTAGACATGAGCTTTAGTAGTTTGATAAGGTTTCTAAACATGTTCTGGCCTGATGACCTGGACGCATCCCTATGGCGTATCAGACTCCACCGATTCAGAACAAAAGACGTATCCTGTTTTTGTATATTTGCCACAATTATGAACCGATTCTTTTATCTTTGGCACATAAGAATTGCACTTTTGTATCCGAAACAATTTAAGTCAACAGTTTATTCATCAAAATTCATATTATCGTGCTACATCCGGCAGGAAATTTGGAAGCCGAAAGTTTAGAAAACAAATAATACAAAATGTTCAAAATCACGACCATAAAAGGAAACATAAATTCATAGATTTGCATGCTTATATGAAATAACTCCTGTTATAGTAGGAGAAACGAACCATGTATACATTTCGTTTGCCATTCACAATAAGTGCTGCATATTCTGACGTTACAATACATGATGGCTAAGATATGAGAGGAAACGAAAACATGCCAAAGTTGTCTCATACCTTCTAATGTCAAGAGGAGCTCAAGAAATACTTTAAGATGTCTCTTTATTTGCTTGTAAAGTCTGTGGATTTTATTTTAGAACCATCAAACATAATGAAAGAGTTACAATACTTCATTTTTCTTACGCATGTAGTTATAGTTCCCTGTATTCATAAGAAATACCAAATCAACGAAAACTCTCAGGACCGAAATCAGTTGAGAAGTGATTAAAATTTGGTGGGTTTTCTGGTTATTGAGATCTACAGTTTCACCTTAAAATCAGATGTGATCATGTGTCGTCTCGCACACATGTTCATCCTTCTAGTGAGATGTGACAAGGTGTTATCTCTCACACAACGTCGTTATTAAAATGAGATGTGAGCAAGTGTCGTCTCGGACACAAGTTCGTGATTCAAATGAGACGTAATCAGGTGTCATCTCTCAGACATGTTCATCATTTAAATGAGATGTTGTCAGGTGTCTGCTCGCAAAGAACTTCGTGTTTCAAAATGAGATGCGATCAGGTAAGTCTTAGGCACAAGCTAATCCTTAAAATGAGATGTAATCAGGTTTTCTCTCAGAACAAGATAATTCTTAAAAGGCGATAGAATCAGGCGTCGCCTCGCACAAAATTTCATGCTACTATGGTCTGAAAAGGCATCAATAATATGTGCATTTTGAAAGAGACAGTTGCAACAAGTACGATTTTATAGCATCTGCGAATGTTTGGACTTTCTATCTCAATGTTATCACTTTGTTTGGCTTTAGGCTGTTTAACGATCTATGACAGGCCACTTGCACTTATTAAGTAGTGTTAAGAGGTTGAATTTAGAGTAAAACTGACTTTTGAGACTGAAACGTTCTTTCAGTTTTCAGGGTAGATTGGGCCTTAGTTTTCTGAGTGAAAATTTGTTGCAATTGCTACGAGTTTATGCTCACAGAAATAATTACCATAAAAGAGTAAAATGCAGCAAGCTTTATAAAATTCAACAAATAATTTATTTTCTTAAAATACAATGTGAAAATGTAAAACGGGAAACATACGGTATTGCGAATAAATCCCAAATGATCTAAAAGTTACAGACAAAGTCCTAACAATAAATTTTAATGAGAATCCAGATTAAGTCTAACGCTGAAAGTGTTGATGTACATGTAATGGCTCGTACAGTGTTAATGTGCATGCAGTCTTTTGTTGTATTACTATAATGTAATCCAAGAAGAAATCCTTATTTGAAATTTAAGTGTAAATTCAAATCTCTATTGTCAAAAATGTTGTCAGAGCACTTTTGTATTTCCAGTGAAGAAATAATTTGAATAATTCCAAATCAAATACTGTACACAACAATAACTTGATTCTGCTCAGATGTTAAAACACGAATGAAAAATATGACAAGTTTATATAGTTCTCTACTTGCCTCGGGGCATTTTCGTTAAAAAAATACCATTACCTAACTGAAATTAACATTCTAGATACTTCTTAATGTTTACAACATAAATGTTAGTTATAATTAGAAAGTCTGGTTACTAAAATTATAACGTATAACTTGGTATATGTCAGGTACGCCGGAGGAATCCCATTTACCTAGACCCAGACCCAAATAATCATGCTTACTTCTATTAATAATGATCATAATATTAAATTCATACATATCGATGACATTTTAGCTCTGTATTAATTGTTTACAAAACAAAGCAAAAATATCAATAATTCAGGTCGAAGAGAAAATAAACTTGGTTTTGGACAAGGTTAAGTCCAACATAATAGCATATCATGAAATAAAATTTAAAAAATTTTAAAAAATAACTAACAAACAATCCAATTTAAATATACATAACACAATAAAAAGTGTAAAACTTGGGTCTAGAAACGTGATTCAGCTTCAAGTGCATTTTGATTTACTGAGGTTCAGGTCTTGGGAGGTTTCACTTTACTAATAATATTCAAGAATGTGTAATCCTCCTCGCCCTCAAGGTTCCGTAGTAAAGAAAATGTCGAGCACAATATTGGAACTCCGACTCGCCTTTCCAGATCACTCACGTCACACCTCTGTCCAGTTGTGTTCGTGTCTCGAATCCGCCAACGTGGTTATGTGAGAAAGCTCTCCAGTAGTTTCCCATGGGTTGGTGGCTCGTTCGGTGGTTTCGGGTTCTTCTTCCATCAAAAATATTGGTCGCCGTGTATATCCTATCTTGTGCTGAAACATGACCTTAAGCTCATAAAACCACAAATTAAACCAATAAAAACGAATGAGGTAATTCAAATTAAAATGAAAATAGTGAGGTAAAAACCCACATAAACGTTTATTCCTGACATTATTAAAACATTTTTGTTACGTAAGAGATTGTTGAAAATACGTAACTGTGACCTTCAGTTTTAATCTCATACGGTTGTGTGGTACGAGGCCACGCTGTCGCTGGATGCTTGGTGTCACTTCCTATTTTGAAAAGCTGCTGTTTCTATCTATAATCTAGTCTACGGATTGGCAAATTAAAACTAAACCACCGAAGTGTTAAAGTTCCAAACTGTCCACAATTATACAGATGCAAATGGAGATACGAAGAAGTAGACAGTGATGTCTAACATCCGGAGTCTGAGATATACAATCCTGTGAGGCCAGGTCATTCAGAATTATATCAGTGCAACTTAGGACATCCCTATCATCATCATCATCATCATCATCATCAATTAAATTATTTTGTCATATTTCTAACGCCATAGCAACAATGTTGGTTAAAAACTAATATTCTTCTATTTGAGGAATTCATATATTTTCAGGTTAGTTTCCTTAGACATTAAGCACAGTGCCACGTAGTTAGCAAATCGAAGTAAACTGTAAAATGGGAAAATCAATGTCTGTCTGTCATTAGAAGTTTCAAAAATAGATGACATATTAATCAATTCTCTCAGGAAAAAAAAAACAGTATATTTAATTGAACAGTCATGGAGTTATTTTACTGTTCATTCTATTCAATGGAATATTTTGTGGTTCTGACTTGAGTGTTATGAATATTTTACTCATTACCCACAATCCTTAGAGCCCTTAAAGACTTTATCAATCTGTTAAGGAAGATTAGATGGTAATGGGCAAGATTTGACACTGCATTCGTACTCATTTTTGATGAGTCAGCAATATGATCTTGTCTATTATCAGCTTGACTAATGATTACTTACATGAATTCAGAGACAAAGTTTCTAAAGTTTAGCTATAAGGTATATTGTTTTTTGCTATTGTTGACCAATTTTCCATACGTGTTTATTTATTCTGAAAATGACTTCTTATGTATCTTACAACACACCTTTATTGCCAGGTGCGGAAGTGAATTGGAGTGTGAGATGGACTGGTATAACGTGACTGCATTGAGCGATATCTGCAGCGTATATGAACCATGGCAGCTGTACTCATTGAAGTTCTCTTGTACGTACTGCTGTGTCAGAAACTATTGTAACAGAGACACGAACCCGCCTCGTGAAACGCTGTACTATCCTAAGAGGCAAAATAGCTAATGTGTCATCAATATGTCCTGCCTAAAATGCTACGTGTGAATGAATTACATCTATTAATACAACATTTTATTCATTTAACCCATATCTTCCGAACAACATATACTACACTCGTACCATTGTTCAAATACTTGCATTATACAGAGACTGGAGAAAAAAAAATATGTGACAAGAACATCCAAATCACAGAAAGAGATTATAAATCGATTACGCCAATATTACGAGATTCCTAGAGACTAAAATTTATTACAGAACGTTGAAAGATGGGTTAACAATCCTATGGGTGTGGCGGAGGGGGACTATTATTGTGCACGCGCAAATAAGAGGTTTTATGAAAACGTTTGAAAAATGCTTGCGAAGTGTTCGTCTTAAAAAATGTTACATTTACAGGTACGTATTAATAACAATGACTTGATCGAATACGCATCTGGAGCCATGTGGCAAATGTGTATGTAATATTGCAAAAAATAGCAGCATCAAGTGAAAGTTTCTGTTTATATTACATTAGAGGAAAAGTTCGGAAAAATTACCAACAGTTGCACGTACGTATAAAACGTCAAAACTTTGATGAATAAGGTGTACACAGCATGATACGGAAACCATGTGGAAATCAATTTATATCTCATAATTGCGACGTAATATTTTGTAATTACAGTATAGCTATCCGTAATTACAAGCTACCCGAATCGTAATTACGAAATACTAATCCGTATGTACGAGATTAATAATTCGTCATTTCAAGTTGGTAAGTCGTAATTACTAGATAGCTAAGTTTGATCAGATATCAGCACTACAAGCTTCATATCACTGTATTGTATCTTTAAAAATGTATATATAAATCCCCCTCGGAAACTCCCATATATATGACTTTGTCAGAGGTCTATAGAGACAGTGTCTTCAAATAGACAGTCAAGTTGATGAAATCTGCATTTTGTAAATCAAAACATTATCCCAGTCTAGCAGTCTGGACCAAAACCCACCACAGTGCATTTTGCTTTGTTGAATCAAAGAGACCTTGTGCTCTCTTTCTGTAAAAGCAAATTAATTGTTGCTAACGTATTCCAGCTGATGAAAAGGAGAAGATAAGATTAGCAAAATTTGTATATTATCTTAGACAAAGGGCCAATCAAAAGAATGAGACAATACATATGATGTTTGTTAAGAAGGAGTTGAAAATCGGGTTAACGTCTGGGAGATAGAGAAATGATAACTTTACCTATACATTTTCAGATAATTTGTAGACAGTTAATTAATGTAGTTGATGTGTTATGATATAAAAGTGATGATACTGTACATAATAGTACCATGACGATTAGTATCGTGATAATGATACTAGCAACACTATTGATGGGATGCAAGGATTTGGGTGATGCTTACTACTACCACTACTACTACTACTACCACTAGTAATACCACTACTACTCTTACTACCACTACTACTACTACTACTACTACTACTACCACTACTACTACTACAATAAGCAGTAATAAAGGAGGGTTTGACTTTGCCTTAAAAAACAAATGCTGAGTTACGGAGCAGCAACGTTTGTTACCCCCACCAAAGAACTCTTAAGTTGGTGGTGGTATATCCATGTATATATCAGTCAAATTAGTGTAGTATGGCTTTTATAGTGAGCCGACCAGCAGAGATCACCAACAGCACAAACAATTAGAGAATAGGTTTCTTTATGGAATTCAATCATATACAATAATTGCTAACAATCTTTATTGATGGGGTCTTGAAGCGATATGGGGAAGTCTTCAGACCACGTCGAATGTAACACGTTTTGGCGTGAACTTGCCTACTACTCTGAAGACGAGACCGCAAAAATACATCGTCATCCGGAGTTATTCGATCATATGTTTCCGGTTACCATCAACATCTGGCTCGCCTAGGCGGAACGGACCTAACCACATACAATTGGGCTCGTGGTCCTTACCTCACGATATGGGTGGATGCCGCTCTCCACTATCGATAGATATATTGTTTGAACTGTTTTTTAGCGTATCGGAAGAACAATTTATGGAATATGTAGATGTGCTTGTGGATGATCAGTACGAAACCTGGCAGATTAGCAGCTATGGTACTTGCGCCAGTGCATCCATTAAAGGAGGACATCGATCAGGGTTTATATGAGAGCCTGTGTCAACCGTTCGGACGTTGGGCAGGCTAGCGAAGCATATGGAACAGCTTATGCGGATTCCACTCCTAACTTTTTGATGAGAACTACGTAGCTCTAGGACCGACTTTGGGCCAGGAGAGCATTTATTTTTTGCATCGCTAGTGAATACCGCCACAAATACAGTACTTCAGTTGCCCATATTTCGTTCGTGCGCATCATAACATTTTTCATTTCATTTAAAATGAGGATGAACTCTTCCTCAGACTGGAGGGCCCGCGAGCCTACCTATTCTATAGAGGTCACCTTATCCGCAGCAATGATCCGAAATACGATCATCGTTTTTAGCTTTGATGGACGACGGTGAACTGTCCAGCCAGCGAGAAGAGCTCACCCTACAAGTGACACACCTTCCAAAGGTATAGTGAGCGCGGCATTCACAATTGTGGAAACCGCACCCACATTTGGCATCCCGACCCATGTGGGTACAGTGCAAACTCTTGCCGCCATACCGTCAACAGTGTTGACCAATCGTCCATAGTTTTTGCAGAGAGACGTTCTCTGCTCGATCTCTGCATTAAGCTGAACCTCGACATCACCAGTCTTCTTTAGAAGTTGTTTTGGGGGTCTTCCTGGGGTTACACAATGAATAGTGAGATATGTTATAATTTAATATCGAGAGAACATGTCTAAGTCGTAAAAGTTACTATTTAATAAGTAGTAAAACCTTGACTAGAAATACAGATCCTGCTCAAGTTTGTACCATTCTGATATAAAATAGTATCGTGCGTCAGAAATTTAAATGGTGGATTTATAACCAATTGGACCCATTGTTACCTTTTCATAGCCCACCACTTCTGTTGTATTCAGAACGATTAAAGGGTCTTCGCACTCTTGTAGCCGCGCAAAGGAAATGTCTAACCTACTACCGGAGCCTCTCAAGTTGAAAAGAAACCACAAGCATAAAGATGCATGTGCTCTCCGCTATCAAGATAACTTAAAGACTTTTGGCAGTTGCCATAATCGGATTACCTCTAGAGTAAACAAGATGAAGTCGAACACCTTCTGATGCAAATGGAAAATTAGCCACTGAAGTTAAAGGGGTTACAAAGTGTGGGTCGTACAGCTGCATAGATATGCATTTGTAGCCACGTCTTGAGGATCGGCAGGTTCTCACACAGCCATTAGATAAGATAAGAATTCTTTATTTCAGACTACAAAGTCCATACCTCTAAAATAAAATATAGATATAATTTAAAACATTGTAAACATAAAAGAACATATATATCATGCCTACAATTTTACAGATATATATATACAACTATTAACTGCGCCATGCATTGTTAAGAATGAAATTAAATGACACAATTAAATAGTAACTTGTTCCATCTACTAATAATATGAGAATTTAAATGAAAGGAATAGTTCCAAAGAGATTTCAATATACATTTCTTACTATTAGATATTCTTGTCATCATTGAGAATACATACTTTCTCATTATTTCATCAAAACTGAATACATTATAATTTACAAACATGTTGGAAGCACTGTTACACCTAGGAAGACCTAATAGAAAACCAAGACTATTATTATAACCAATAACTAGTTTTCTTTTCATACATTTACTAAAGTTTGTCCACAGAGGAGCACAATACATTGTGCAGCAATAAGATCTGAATAATCTAATTTTGATACTTAATGAACAATTCTTGAATTTACGTAGAAGCATGTTTGTTCGAGTACACAACATTCGGTAATGTCTCATCATATATTCATTATCCGACCGATTGGATTTCAAAATATGACCCTAATACGTATAACTGTTGACATAGGTAAGAGCACTGCAGTTAAGATATACAGTGGGAGGAGATGGTAATCTGAAAGAAGTTGGCTGAAAGACCATGCATATTGTTTTTTTTTTTTGTTTTTTTTTTGTATTATAGATTATATCATTCTCAAATGCGTATTGTTCACATATCTTTAATAATTTCCTTAAACCTGTTATAGAAGGACGTATCTATGACATATTTTCAGCAAAACTAAAATTGTTAAGAAACAACACGTTTGGTGGCAGACGTAACCCAACGTAACACTGACCGAGCTTACTATTTAACTCGCATATATATATATATATATATATATATATATATATATATATATATATATATATATATATATATATATATATATATATATATATATATATATATATTATAACAAAGGGGACAGAATACCCCCCTGCCTCACCCCATTGGTTACATGGAAAGCGCTGGATATTACACTTCCCCATCGCACACAATACAATTGTTTCCCATACCAGTTAACTAAAGTATGAACTATGTTCACAGGTATTTTAATGTCAATCAGCTTTATAAAGAGTGTCCAGTGATTGACCCTTTCAAATGCCTTGCTAGCATCTAAAAAACATGCGAACATTGGGCTGCCATGTTCTACATAATAGCTGACAGTTGCCTTAAAAGCATATATGCATGAATCTGATGAATTCTGCTTTTTAAAACCAAACTGATTGTCGGAGATTGTGACTTCACATCTTTGTAGTATGATGCATTCAAATATTTTTGAAATAATAGTCGTAAGAGCTATAGGTCTGTAGTTATTTTTGTCCGTCAGGTTACCACTTTTGCTTTTAGTAGCGGTATTATGGTAACTTTTGTGAAATCATCTGGTACAAAGTTATGCACAAACATACAATTAAATAGAATCATCAAAAGCACATGAAGTCTAGTATCTGAGAATTTAAAATGTTCCACATATAAAAAAATCTGATCCTGGACATTTACCACCTTTTTGCCTTGTTATTACACTTTGGATCTCTGATAATGTGATTACCTCAATACGAGCAGAAGGTGTATTTAATGCTGAAAGTACTTGCTTCTCATTCGATTCATTTTTAACACTATTGAGCAGGTCTTCAAAATGATTTTTCCACATGTTGCATATATTATTCTGACTATGGTTCCCATCAGTGCAAATTGGTAGTTTATTGGAAGTTGTCGTAGCGTTTTGTTTAACTTGCTTCCAGAATTCACGTTGGTTGAGGTTGCATTAAAAGAACAATCTGCACTATATACTGCTGCTGAGTTAAATAATAATATTGCTGTGACTTTCTTACTGGGGAGATAAAACTTATTTCGTCCATTACAAGCCACGACGTGGGCAATCCGTATGGGATGCATCATGAAAAGGATTACATTCCACCGTGGGAACGTGGATTTTAGGAAAAACACGATGCCTCTGTTGTAGATCACGAAGATGATGTAACATGAGTATCTATATGCCTTTTGGCTATATGGCTTTTAGAAGAAAAATATCATCTTTTGTTGTAGGATGGCCACAAAAGCGATGACCAGTAGGAGTACTAACATATTACCTGCCAGCCACACTATGTCTATGTCCTTCTTTAGCTATGGAGACCACGATCCTGGAAGTAATAAATCTTAGCGCGATTAGTACTGAGGCAATGGTAATGCCTTATTACCGATAAACTTCACACTCTTTCATGTAAAGTTCGATTTGCCTTTCTAATCTCGGAAAAGGTTTCTCTGATCGCGGTAAACTGACTCCTTACACGAACGTTAAACATCTTCGACACATGCTGCTATGATGCTCCTTCCTAAGTTGTAGCCGCTCGCCGAGCCCATATCTGATCTTGCTCTTCATCGCGTGCGCGTTTGATACTTAGTCTGTGCGCAATCTCTTCGGAGTCTAACGCAACAATCTTATGCTGAGTATGGACCCAATCACCTAACAAGGTCTGAACCCTGTTATTTAATGTTATGAAATCGCGCAGAGGGAGATTCCAATTTGGATGTCTGCCCGTACGTTTTCGTTTCAGCTCTGTGAGATTCATTCAATATTTTTCTTAGCTATCTGCCCATCCAGTAAGCGAGTTCATGTCTTTAGAGGGAATGAGTGCAACCCTGCCTTGTGGAATAGCGACCATTATCTACTCAATCGGATGTTGTGTCTTCCTATGCGCTTTATTTATTTTTTTAGGGTAAAAGAAAAAGTGAAAATCATGCAGTCTTTCTAGGCAGTTAACAAAGTAAGAATCGATTACAATTTTATATCCTATTGTCACGAGACGTTACCAAACCATGATAGGGGCCTTCTATGCAGATATCGAAATTCAAAGGGCCATCCAGAGCACGAACTCAGAGCTTTGTACGCTATTCCAGAAGTTAGATTTGGTAACAAACACCAACTTGCCCACACAATAAAGAATGAATACTTGTGTAAGGTTGCCTTTTTATGCACCATAGTGCTCAAATACCACAAAGTGGTAGATAACAAAAGCTCAACCGTATGAAACCATCCTGTTTTTCGAGGACGCAGCCACTAACGTATCTTTCGTGCGTGGTAATGGAAACTTGCTTAAACCCTGTTCTATAATTTGACCGTTATTTTGGAAGGGTTCCCTTAGAAAGGTCTTTGTTCAATAAGGTAGCAGCAAAATTGAGAAGCCTTTCTGATGTTTGCTCAAAGATACGGAGCTCTCACTAACGGTCGTAGGGTCCTTCAAGCAGAACATATTTACCTTGGTCCTGGGAATGAGGTGCAGGGAAGCTCCTTCCATTCATGTGTCGGGTAGGCGCATAAAAAAGCCCGTGATTGGTTACAGCTTTATATAGAAAAGACATCACTGTCGGCTGAAGTTCATTTTTGACCACTGAACATTTCTTGATGGGTTGCGACAAAAGGAGACCGCTCCTACAAACATGGTCTTTATGAGCCGACACGCTGGTATCATGGGTTGTAATGCAAATGTATAATGCCGTTGCTATGGACTTCCGAGACAATACATCATGGGTGGCCCTCTTCTAAGTTAGGTCAAGGACTTATTTAGGGATGCTCTCAAAGAGAACGTGATTGAAGCCAAAGACTGACAGAAGGCCACTCATTTTTAAAATGTGAAGGATATGGTCAGGTCATACCTAACAGAGATCCTCCTACATATTTATCTGTTTCTCACCGATAGGCAATAAAGTTGCGTCTCCATCTGTTTACATAATCGGTTATGCGCTGACAATAGGTTCACTGCTGTGCCTGATGTGGTAATTACTATTTACTTAGAGGATTAAGCAATATACATAAATCATCAGTCTCGTAGGTAACATTGCTAAGATAGGTGTCATTGACATCGAAAAAAATGCTAGTGATGAGCCACTATTCTCGCCCTTCCAAGTAAGAGTGAAGTGACACCGTTTTGCAGCGTTATCACTTTCCAGAAATGAAGGTCCAAAGATTATATATTCGAGTCCAGACCTCTGCTGATGTAGCAGATATGGATGCAATAAGGATAGGCGGAAAGATTGCCGCCTCAATGGGTGTAACCTTCATCAATATATTCTCTGTGGTTGTATGGTGCTTCCTTCCTAATGATGGCTGTGATCAGCGGCATACCAAACTTGGAACCGACAGCGGTACTGTTTCTATCCTCTATAACTGCTGCGGGACCGCCTTCGGAACTGAAGAAATCAGACCAAAAGGTCGAACCGTTGACAAAGAAAAACCATCCAGGTAGAGTCGGGGCTATTAAATAGCTTGCAGCTGACGACGAATGGCTCCTAGACCTGTTTAACCAGATAAATTTAAGTTATATATTTTAATCACTGGTGTCGGTGTAAGCGGTCTATTGTATCTATCCGCCCTAAAGCCAAATGATCCAGCTGTCGGATCTACTTTTAATCAACCTCATATTGTGGCAGCAAACGCCTGGCGGAGCGTATTCCCGAAACCACCGATACGAAAGGTCAGCGTCTCCAGACGGCTTTGTCACAATTAGGTGTTCCGGTTTCACCTTCGCAAATGAGCACGTATGTGATGGGAGACGTATTTATCTTGCTCATTACTGTCTCGCTGATTATTTTGGCGTGGTCATTGGCTCTGGTCATGACCTCGTCGGGCAGGATACGTTTTGTAGTGTCCAACGAGGATAGGCTAGTTTTATTCAGGATATATAACCGAATTGGTGAACCTGTTACGTATTCCGATGTTAGTATGGCGGAACTACTTTTTCTTTTTAATGCTCTTGAGGTATGGCATATAAATAACATCAGCCTTGACTTTGGGTCTGGTTATCGTAAACGTCGTAATTCAAATATTTTGATGAGACGAAGACTATCTGGCCAGTTTAACTGGGCCGATTTAGATTAAGTCTGGATTTCATCGTATGTGCCGCCACGAGGTTTCAACCTCCCAGCTTGGTAACGAGGCCTCTTAGATATAACCATTATTCATTTACGGTTATACACTCTGGGGCTAGCGGGTAGTTGCTGCAAGCATCATGCAGCCCTCCAGATATTCCAGACCAACCTCAAGAAGGTAGTCCTTGACAACGTCTGGGGATCTTCACCTTGAACTATTTGTAATATTCTTTGGATCGACCCATCAAACGCCACCAGTGGGAAGGTTCTTCAGTATGTCCCATCCATTGAGGCTGTTTGATTGAGGTGGATGATCCATCTGGTGAGGTAGGACCATCAGGATCCTACCTCGGGTGGCTCTCTCGACAAATATATGGATAGCAATGTCTGTAAGCAACTTAATCTCTTCGCCCTTCGCTATAATAGGGTGTTCCAACTCATTCCAAAGGTGTTCAGGTGTTGGTATGGTCTATGCCATACTTTTAAAAATAGGTGTCTCGGAAAGCTTCAGTTCATCAGCCATAAAGAGTAATTCTATCTTAGGGTAGATGTCGATATTGTTCAAGCATTGTATTGCAGCCAAAGTTATCCACGTGCGACTGATGTGAATAAATGACCAAAGCTGAAGAAAGAAGAAAGAGTCAGAATATATTAAAACCACTAAAATGGATTGTGTGAGGGTTAGGTATAGAGTTCTATGGACTGAAGAAGGAACAAATCCGACCAAATATTTACTTAACCTCGAAAATAGAAATTACGTGAGTACAATGATGTCAAACAAGAACCATCTAATGAATTCACCATAACTTTCTTATTGTTTTTGGACGGCTATTGGAAAGATTTTAGAGAGGGCTATTATCCCTAGGTATAAGTTTGGGCTATTATCTTCCCAAAGACAGAATCAGCAATTATAAAGAGAACATGTGATGTGATGTGATTTTGATTTTTAACGTAGCTTTAACAATTTTTCAGTCATATCGCTACGATGTCTGCAATGTGCCAGTTTATAGTGATGTCTAGAATTGGGTATCATGCCTCAGACATGTAGCATAATGTCCCACCCAGTCACATTATCCTGACACCAGATCGACCAGTCCTAACACTAACCTCTTAATGCTGAACGCCAAGCGAGGCAGCTGTTAGTACCATTTTTGTAAGTCTCTGGTATGACTCGGCCGGGGATCGAACTCACCACTTCCCGCATCCGAGGCGGACGCTCTAACCACTAGGCCACCGGAGCGGTATATAAAGAGAACATATATATATATATATATATATATATATATATATATATATATATATATATATATATATATATATATATATGATTCTGCGTGTTATATCGAAAATCACAATATTCCTGAATTACTTATTCTAAAAGCATTTGACTCAGATGCATTTGTAGAACAATTTATGATTTTTCAAAGTTATGAAGACTCGGGGGAAAAAAATTAGACAACACGTTAAGTTTAATCGGAACAAAATATTTTGTGCAACTTTTAATGAATTCTCTTATGAATGAAATGTGGAAAAAACTTTATCGGCTCCTTTTTTACAATTCAACTCTGAAGTCCAGGAAGTGAAATGACCACGTGAAGCTAAACGTTTTCGGACAGTTGCACATCTGTAGTTAGGACAAGTTGCATACTTTCTAACCCATACCACACTGGTCAATCACACACCAAAAAAAGTGAAAAAGTTCTTCTAACAATACCGAGTATATACAAGGTAATTTTTAAATTTCCAATATAACAAGTGAGGAAAGCCAGGTAAATTATATCTCTGTAAAAACAAATATATCCTTATGTACAATACGAAACTGTAAAGTGCCACATATTGGCTTGATATCGTGAGAGGATGTAAAATAGATTTTCCCCATATAGCATTAGCCGGTGTGCATCGGTTTTAGCCCAGATGATACAAATAATGATATTGCAGAATAAACATCGTTAGTATAATCTATTTTTTTTTTTAACATGCTAATGGTTTTATTTCGGAGAGATCTTTAATGTCTGCTTATCAATATTCCAAATTGTTCACCCTTAGTATGAGTACTGAAATAAACAAAGATGGTTTGGATCGGAAGTAAAGATACTGTTGAGAATATAAGCTTAATTTAATAACTTTCATGTCAATAAAACATAAAAGAAAAGGGACTTCGGGTGGCTGAGTGATCAAAGACGCTGGTCATTACAGATAACTCGCACATATTAACCTCTGTCAGTGAATGGTGAAGAACCACTGGTGAATGGTTCTTTCGATGTTCTACTGGATTCTTCCACCACCAAATATACAGGCTACGAAGTATAGCATATCACATGCTGAAAATTGCGTTAAACCCACAAGAATGTAAACACTCCCCTACCCCTAACAATAACTCCTTCAGCGTACCATATACCCTCAGAAGGCTCGAAAAATCAGGAAGGTTTAGAAACCCATCTAAAAGTGCATTGTTTGCTAAAACTAAAGATTTCTGTCATTTTGATTCATTTTAATCTCGAGCTTATGGTTCGGTATTTGTAGTATCACTAAGACGATAAAATATAACTCAACATATTTTAGCAGAGTCGATAAGTGTAGAGCACCCCCATATGACTATGTACCTGATTGACAGGAAACATAAATCTGGTTGATCAGACATACTATGACACTCACCGAAATAGGATATAAACACCAAACTCACCGCACACACAAGCTTGTAAACTAACAAATCATACGCTGAAAATATATATTTGTAAAAATAAATGATGCACATGCGTGAGAAAAGACGAAAAGGTTTAAAAGAAAGAAGCACACCATTAAATGCTTTTAAAATAATTTAGAAATAAATGTATTTATTATTTTTATGTTGTGTCATGTATATCGCAGTAAAATTTTTATTATCATTCTTTATTATGCTAAGTTAATAGCATTTTAAATACTAATTTTATTTATGTATATATTTGTAATCTTAGAAGAGATCGTTATTGTATTAAGTGCGTAAAACCCATTCATGGGTTTCAAGATGGAGTAGTAATATTAAAACAAGGTCAACATCAAGTGATCCAGTTTTGGGACATGAGTTCTAAAAGGCCGCGATCACCTAATTTCTGAGTGTTTAACATCTGATATTGCTTATTAGTTAATAACATTTCGGTAAGAATATACACACACACACACACACACACACACATATATATATATATATATATATATATATATATATATATATATATATATATATATATATATATATATATATATATATATATATATATATATATCATACATTAAAATGGGCAGTAAATCGTGCAGCAAATGAGTACCATGTGATTACTCATCATGAACAAAACGCGCCACTAGACATTGCGGACGAAACAGCTGGTTCTAGAAACAAAATGGCGATGTTCAAACAAATTCGGTAGCTATCATGGTCTTCTGAGAGAGGGCTTGTATAAGATAAAATTATTTACATTTGCAATATGAACTACACCTGCTCACACAATGATCCGTGTTCGTAGCTGATAATAAATCCTAAAGTCTCGAGCGACCCGCCTTCTTGAAAAAAGGAGTGGTGTGAGCTATCTATCGGACCAAGCAACGTACAAACCGTGTACATTGAAATCAATATCCGACCAGTTTGTACTTAAGCTAATCAACCGTTCACTTTTCCTAGTCAGGTTACACTTTAATTTAGCAAACCAGATGATCACATATGTCTGTAAATTCATCAACTATTCTATGCAAAG
The DNA here is from genome assembly GCA_028554795.2 of Sinohyriopsis cumingii. Classification (NCBI taxonomy): domain Eukaryota; kingdom Metazoa; phylum Mollusca; class Bivalvia; order Unionida; family Unionidae; genus Sinohyriopsis; species Sinohyriopsis cumingii. The sequence continues at coordinate 22,716,650 of CM068839.1, forward strand.
ATTATAGAGGATTGTCGTGGACTGACTGATTAACAGTTTAGGAGAGTTCAAATATGACGTCGGGCTTAAATATTTGAAGCAAGCAACAGAAACACATGTTATAGAAGAAGACGAAGGAAATGTGAACATGTTATTAATATTGTTATTATTATTATCATTGACATCCTTAGCAAAGTCGTTGATATTCCTAACGTTCTTTAGATAACCGTTCAGAGAAATAAAAGAAGCTACAGGAAATTGAAACAAGATTTATAACGGATCACCACTAGAAAAACTTGTGATAAATATAGTCGGTCGGTTTTGGGACTAACACATAAATTCCACAGCCAGAAAAGTCACAACAAATACAGCTTATAGTTTGTAAAAAAGCAATCCACTCTGCCCTCCCGCAAATGAAAAGAAAAGAAATTGTTCATGCCGGAATTTAAGGTTATCATACAACTGAATGGCAACAATGTACAATTATGGGGATATCCACGGATTGAACTTGTACGCATAATGTTCACATGTCAAAGTGATGAACACGTGTTTTATTTATGATATAGAGTTCTTTGCAAATATGAAAAAAACTAATATTAGTTTATAATCTTCTGATTACAAAGTTGAACGTTTACAACATTATAGGCTAGTATGTTAGGTAAATGTGCAAAGAAACTCCAAGAATGTTGTGGTATTATAGATATCTTATTTTTGTTTTATACACGGTAAAGTAGATGCCGTGAAGTTTTTTGAAATAAAAGTATGCAGACATACTTTGGCACCTGTAATTCATTGTGACAAAAATGTTTGAAAATGAACTTTTATTATTGTACTGACTTTTAGATTATTAAATATATACAGTCATACTATACAGTCATAATATACAGTCATAGTATACAGTCATAATGTACAGTCATAATTTCCAATCACAATGTACAGTCATAATTTACAGTCATAATTTAAAGTCATAATATACAGTCATAATATACAGTCATAATTTACAGTCATAATATACAGTCATAATTTACAGTCATAATATACAGTCATACTTTACAGTCATAATATACAGTCATAATTTACAGTCATAATATACAGTCATACTTTACAGGCATAATATATAGTCATAATTTACAGTCATAATATACAGTCATAATATACAGTCATAATATGCAGTCATAATTTACAGTCATAATATACACAGTCATAATATACAGTCATAATTTACAGTCATAATATACAGTCATAATTTAAAGTCATAATATACAGTCATAATATACAGTCATAATATACAGTCATAATATACAGTCATGATTAACAGTCATAATATACAGTCATAATTTACAGTCATAATATACAGTCATAATATACAGTCATAATTTACAGTCATAATATACAGTCATAATTGAAAGTCATAATATACAGTCATAATATACAGTCATGATTAACAGTCATAATATACAGTCATAAAATACAGTCATAATATACAGTCATAATTTACAGTCATAATATACAGTCATAATATACAGTCATAATATATACAGTCATAATTTAAAGTCATAATATACAGTCATAATATACAGTCATAATATACAGTCATAATATACAGTCATGATTAACAGTCATAATATATACAGTCATAAAATACAGTCATAATATACAGTCATAATTTACAGTCATAATATACAGTCATAATATACAGTCATAATATATACAGTCATAATATACAGTCATAATATACAGTCATAATTTACAGTCATAATATACAGTCATAATTTAAAGTCATAATATACAGTCATCATTTACAGTCATAATAGACACAGTCATAATATACAGTCATAATTTACAGTCATAATATACAGTCATAATTTACAGTCATAATATACAGTCATAATTTACAGTCATAATATACAGTCATAATATACAGTCATAATATAGTCATAATTTACAGTCATAATATACAGTCATAATTTAAAGTCATAATATAGTCATAATATACAGTCATAATATACAGTCATAATTTAAAGTCATAATATACAGTCATAATTCACAGTCATAATATACAGTCATAATATACAGTCATAATATACAGTCCAAACTTCAGTATATGCATCTCATTGGTGTGCATCATTTACATGTTTCTTTCAAAAGCAAACGCGACTCTCTCTCTCTCTCTCTCTCCCCCCCCCCTCTCTCTCTCTCTCTCTCTCCCCCCCCCTCTCTCTCTCTCTCTCTCTCCCCCCCTCTCTCTCTCTCTCTCTCTCTCTCTCTCTCTGGGCCCCGAGTGGCCGGCAAGTCTAAAGCGCTGTCCGTTTCGGATCACTGCCATCTCACATCTATCTGCGTGGGTTCGAGTCTCGGATTCAGGTAATGTGGGTATGTGAGAAAGCTTGCCACTAGCTTCTCGTGGGTCGGTGGTTCTTTCCGGGATTTTCCTGGGTTCTTCATCCACCATTAATGCTGGCCGCCATGTATAGCCTATCGTCTGCTGAAAATGGCGTTAAACCCTACAACAACAATAACAACAACTCTCTCTCTCTCTCTCTCTCTCTCTCTCTCTCTCTCTATCTCTCTCTCTCTCTCTCTCTCTCTCTCTCTCTCTCTCTCTCTCTCTCTCTCTCTCTCTCTCTATATATATATATATATATATATATATATATATATATATATATATATATATATATATATATATATATATATATATATATATATATATATATATATATATATATAAACATTTAATTTACCGAGGCTACGACAAAGACCTGATTACGAAGGCAACCAAAAGGGCTAAACAAACAAACCGCGATGACCAAATAAAAATGGAAAGGAAAAGGCTGATCGGATACCATTTATCCTGACATACCATCCAGACAACCTCAAAGTAGGTAAAATCATCGGGAAACACTGGCCCATCGTGGAATCGTCGGACGCTCTAAAGTTAATCCTCCCAAACAAACCTGTAGTCGCCTACCGGAGGCCAAAAACCCTCAAGGACATCCTAGACGGGACGAAGCTAACGCCAATCACCAAACAAGATCACCCTTGTCAATCTAGCCCTGTGGCGATAAAAGGTGCAAAACCTAGAGACCAGGACATTTTCTAGCACAGTAGTAGTGTAGTGGGGGATCCTTGCGTCAATGGGAATTAGCATTACAGAACCCCCTGGGCCTGTATAGCGTCAAGATTTATAGCGTCAATGGGAATTAGCATTATAGACACCCCTTGGGGCTGTATAGCGTCAAGACTTTGAAGTACACCCTGGGCCACTATAGCGTCAAGGGAAATGGAACATGGGGACTATTGGGTTTTGTAAAAAAAAAAATTGAAGGGGTTAGGCAAGAAAGTCAATTTCTTTTCGAGGCCAATGAGGGCCCTGAAAAGGGTCTTTGGGTTTATGTTAACATTAGTCTTTTAACACAGAGGGCATCGTATAGGTCTTCTTCTTTTCCTCAAACTTTGTCTCACTTCTGGTCCGTAAATCAAAACCCTCTTTAAACAGCCTTGCCTCTCCACATAGCTTCTTCTCTTCCAAATGCTTGTATCCGTCATCTTGACAATGGTCCACGATGATCTAACATACATGGGTAAGTCCGTACGGAACAGCATTGAAGATACGAGAATAGAGGATTCTACGTCGGTCCACATGTTGGTGACGAGAACAGGTGAAGGAATGCAGTGAACTGCGGTTATTTATAGGGGAAGGGAGGATCGAAACGGATTGAGTTGGTTGAACAATCCAAACACGCGTTACAAAATTCAGTCACCACACGTCCAATCCGAAGAGAGCAGTCTGTGACGTCACATTCCCTATATAGAGGCGCTAGCGTCTGTGCGCAGTCAATCCATGAGACACAGTTTTCAAACATGACAGTTTTCAAACTGTCGGTAATCTGCTTATCGTCGGCAATTACGCTCTTGGGATTACCTGATATCAGCTCACCGTCGCCACCTTCTCCTTCTTTACCACACGTAGAGAATTTTAAACAGAGACAGAAAGAAGAATTGGAGAAATTTATACAGCAGCAAAAGGAAGCAGAACAAGCTTTTCTCCTTCAGCAACAGCAGCAAGATGAAGATGTAAGAAGGAAACAAGAAGAAGAAACAGCAAAGAGACAAGGGTGTGAAAGTGAAACAGTCACGATACTGTTAGACATTTTAGCGGAGTTTAGAAGTCTGAAACAAATGTATCAGACTTCTTTATTACGACCAAAGAGGAAAAGACCTTCCCGAGCTAAACAACCCAACCCTGTGACTACGCCTGCCATACCACCCTTAGTGATTTCTACCAAATCATCGACATTACGCAGTCCAGAAGTAGGCATTGGTCGTGGCAAAGGCTTAAGGCAGTTAAAGTTGATTGTTTAAACCAACAAATTACCCAAAGGCCCTTTTCAGGGCCACCCATTTCTCTCGATAAGAGATAGTATTTCAATTGCCAATATCAATTAAAACTCAAAATGCCCTTTTTTTACCCCTATTGTATGTGTGTGTTTGTGTGTGTTTGTGTGTGTGTGTGTGTGTGTGTGTGTGTGTGTGTGTGAGTGCGTGAGTGTAGGTCCTTATTCTAAAAATCAAAACCAATAGACACTTACGTTTTATGCCTGGTCTATTCTGGTAAAAAAAAATTGCAATTCAATTCACAACATAGCACTTTAAAAAGTTCATAGGCTTCTTCTGTGTTTGTGTTCACATTCTCTCTGTTTTTTAAATTTCTTCACTTTCACAGCTTTTTCATCCACTTCTTCCTCACTTTCTTCCCTTCTTCTTTTCTTCTCCTGTTTCTCTTTCTGCACTTGTCTGCGTTCTTCCTTGGGGGAGGCTACCTCTTCTTCCTCTTCATAATTCCTCTCTTCTTCTTCTAGCTCCTCTTCTTTCTTAGGGCAATCTGAAGACCAATGTATGTCCTTTTTCTTGATAATGATAACAGGTATCTTGACTTTTGTCTCTTCTAGCCTTTGTTTTGCTTTTTTGACGGTCTGGACACTCTGAAGACCAATGACCTTTCTTCTTACAGGTATAGCAAGTATCTTGACTTTTATCTCGATAGGAGGGAGAGTATTCCTTCGGCTTGTCTGAAGAAAATTTTCTGATGACCACTCGCAAAGCTCCGATGAAAAGTTCGATTTGTGTAGGATCTTCCATTGTTCTGATCGGTTTGAGAGTGAAATGAATAGTGGAAGGCAAGTCACACACTCTTTATATATACGTTGTTCTGCCATGGATATAAAGTGACCCATGGTGTTTAAAATATAGTCATTTGACTTTTCACAGCCAAGATGAAACGATCGAATAAATTCGAGAAGAAAGAAGAAGAAGAAGGTAAGAGGCAGAAACGTGATCTATCGCCTCGTACAATAGCTGAAGTCTTGGCACAAATTCATGCCAGTGATTTTGAAGATGACATGAGTGAACCAGAATTGAGACCCAGCGATTCTACACCCAGTCAAAGTTCACCACCCTTAGTAAACCCACAAAATCACATTCGAGAGACGGAAAAGCTCTCCTCTAGAAAATTTAGAACCACGGCTTACACTTACAGGGTGAAGTTTGAAGATTTTAAGACCGACATACCGCTGGAGAAAGCAGAGGGCTTCATCACCGAGGTGTGGGATTCTTTGTTAACCACACTGAAACACCAATGTCAAGCTAAAGAAGACGATCGCTTGAGACAATCCATTCATCACGACGGTTTGAAATCCCCTGTTTGAATGGAGTTTAGTAACCCAGCAGAATTTACCCCTTCCAAAGTCATGGACAAAGTACAACACGTGCAACAATCCAATGACCAATTTCACATCACCGATGGAAAAGCCACACTGTTCATGACTCACGTATCTCTCACAAAGGGGACCGGACAACGCAGAAAAGTGTTATTGGTGGACGACCTTCGCAGCATTAAGCGTACTCGTCCAAATTAACAACCCTCAAAAAATTGCAGGATGTCCTAGCTCCACGCTACACCTTGAAAGTACACCCTCAAGAAGTGATTGGGTCTCTGTTGTTTCGAGGCCAAGATTTTAAGGATGTAAAATACATTCACGTCTATTATCACCATGAACATTTCGATACCATTACCAGTATCACCGCATTCTTGGGATATAGTTATTACTGTGAGAAATGTGACTATGGCAATAACAATCGAGAGCAACACAAACGTTGTGGTTCAAAATGCTCAGAATGTTTGGCCTCTCAACCCTGTCTGGACAAAGAACAAGAACGAGTGCATTGCCTTGCTTGTCTGCGCACGTTTGATAGCCCTGTCTGTTACCAACAACAATTGAAGACACAAGGTTCACAGCAGAAATGTGTTTGTCAACTCCTGAGATTGTGTCCTACGTGTGGACAAGGCATACTTACCAATAATGGCAAGGCACACGTATGTCCAGGAAAGAAACGATGTCACATTTGTCATCAAATCGTGGACTTGGAACATCACTGCTACATTCAAAAATACCAACCCAAACAAGAGGAAGATGACCACAAGAAGAAAGAGAATTTCATCTTTTTCGATTTCGAATGCATGCAAGAGACCGGCATTCACATTCCTAATTTCTGCGTGGATCATCGAGCGTGCGAGAAGTGCATTCAAGAGCCTATTTTTAGTCTGCCCTCACTGCAGCAAGATTCCTGGAGGACGTGAAAAAATATTTCGGGGAACGAACACGCTAGCCAATTTTGCCCCATGGATCTTAGAGCCCATCGACGAGACGTGGAGCCAAGAGGACATCGAACGTTACGGAGATTGTCATCGCCATGCCACGGTGATGGCTCACAATTTCTCGGGATGCGATGGACAGTTTCTTCTCCGATAGTATACGGAACATGGCACCGAACGTCCTAAAGTGACTTTGAACGGAGCCAAAATCAAATCCATGCAAGTGGGACAAGCACAGTTTAAAGATTCGATGAGCTACATGGCCATGCCTTTGAGTCGAATGCCTAAAACGTTTGGAATGACAGAAATGGCTTAAGGTTATTTTCCTCGCTTTTTCAATACCGAAGCCAATGAACATGCCGTTCTACCCCATTTGCCTGAGGCTAAAGACTCCGACCCTGACAACATGCGTACCGAACAACGAGAAGCTTTCTACGCTTGGTACCAGACCCATGCCTCGGACCTCTTCGACTTTCAGGAAGAAATGTTATTGTCGTTACGAAATGGACATTTCACGACGTTGCTATTGAAAATTTCGAGAACTGTTCATGGAACACGGAGGGGTCTATCCTTTGAAAGAAGCATACACCATTGCCAAAGCGTGTTCCTTAGTGTACCGCCAACGATTCATGCCTGAAAACACCCTGGCTGTCATCAGCCCTGAAACGACCAACTTTGTCAAACGTCAATACTCGGTCAAAGCCCTACGCTGGTTACATTACTTGTGCGACAAGGAAGACCAATGGATTCAGCACGCCCGCAACGGAGGGGGCGAAAAGACCATCGAAGCGCATTCGGTAGATGGCTGAGACTTAGAAAACCCCAAGATCGTGTACGAGTTTAACGGTTGCTTATTTCACGGATGTCCCGTCTGTTACCCTGAACGTGGCACTAAAAATCAGTTTTTACAACTAACCATGGAAGACTTGTACCAGGCCACTTGCCAACGACGCTTCAAATTAGAACAGCAAGGATACCAAGTAAGTGGTGGAAATGTGGGAACACGAGTACGATCACCGTTTGAAAACCAGTCCCGAGTTTAAACGCATCGTAGAAAGTTGCAAGTTGATGGAACCCCTGAACCCAAGGGGCAGTTTGTACGGAGGAAGGACAAATGCCACTTGTTTGCTGTTCCACGCTGACGAAGAGAAAGGAGAAGAAATCAAATACTTGGACGTGTGCTCGCTGTATCCTTACGCATGCAAATATTTTCGCTTTCCTGCAGGGCACCCGCAATTGCTGTCGGAACACATCGACCTGGACCACATTCGACAATACGAAGGCTTAATTAAATGTAAAGTCTTGCACTATCCCGTGTTACCTCACCATTGTCAAGGCAAACTGATGTTTCCTTTGTGCCGTACTTGTGCCGAAACGTGCAACGAAGACCAGCCTTGTCAGCACACAAAGGAAGAACGCGCCTTGACGGGGACGTGGGATAGCGTGGAATTGTTCAAAGCTCTGGACATGGGATACCAACTGTTAGAAGTGTACGAAATTTACCACTTTCCCAAAACACAAAAATACCACAAGGGCGACGAGACTCAGAAAGGCATTTTCGCAGACTAGGTGGATGCCTTTTAAAATCTCAAACAAGAAGCCAGTGGCTATCCTTCTTGGTGTAACACTCCCGAAGATCAAAAGACATTCAAAGAGAAATACTGAGAGCAGGAAGGTATCACTTTAGACCACATAGAGAAAAACGAAGGCAGGCGATCGTTTGTCAAAGTGATGTTAAATTGCTTGTGGGGCAAAATGACACAACGACCGTGTTTACCCAAGACGGAATATTTGACAGAACCTTCCCGCTACTTCCAGATGATTCACGACAAAATCAAATACATGAAACACGTGGACGTCGTTCGCGAGGATTTGATCTTAGTGAATTACGAAGAAGATCTGGACTTTGTACAACCCGACGAATTTGGAAATGTCATCAATGCGGCTTACGTGACAGCCCATGCTCGCTTAAATTGTACGAAGCTTTAGAACTGTTAGGGGATCGCGTCCTGTACTTTGACACAGACAGTTGCATTTACATCGATCGCCCGGGTCAACATCACCCTAACATCGAAGGAGAACGTTTAGGAGCCTGGACAGACGAGCACCCCGACGAGAAGATTTTAAGTTTCGCTAGTGGCGGTCCTAAAAATTACGGCTACGAATACCGGGACAAACAAGGAGAAGTGCACACGGAGTGTAAAGTGAAAGGATTGACTCTGAATAATCGCACCAGTCGAGTGGTAAACTTCGGCGTATTGAAAGAAGCCTTGCAGTCTGGAGAGGATGGAAACTTTAAAGTGACCACCTAACAACCGAACACGATTGTACGTTTACCCACTCATCAAATCGTCAGTCGACCCTTGGAAAAAGTCTATCAAATTGTGTACCAGAAGCGAGTGCGACTTCCCAACCACTTTACTTTGCCGTACGGTCACATCGATATTGGTCAGCATATAAAAAGGGACAATCTGCAAAATCGATAGTTCACTGTGACTATTAAGACTAAGCGAACAAGATGAATCCTATGAAAGAGACATCATTCAAGTTCGGGGATTGTAAAACAATTTTACCTTCCCATAGTGTGACTAGTAGTGGATGGATAAGACCCATGCATTAAGATGGAAAATGTCCGGAAGGAAACTGTAAGTGTCCATGCGGTTACCATTGCAATTGCGATGTGAGCGATGCAGTAAAGCATCATGGGAACTTACAACTACTACCACTACTACACCTATCATGGAAAGTGATGCAGTGCGTGTCAAACCCGACGCATGCGAAAGCGATGCTGCTCCTTATCGTGGACACTTTACTGGTTTTCATTGTGGATGTCAACCTTCACGTCTACCACCCTACGGATGTCATGCAACCCTCAGCAAACTCCTGTCGATGTCACCCTACCCTCATTGAGAACCTGTGAAAGACGAATATTCGTTCCCTGTGAGTTTGCCTGAATACTGCGACTTTGAAAATCGTCTTCAATCGCTCAAAGGAAAATGGCCTAAATATCTGGGAGGACCAACCTCTGAAGATTTAGCGAGAGCCGGATTTTTCTACTTGGGCGAAGAGGATAAAGTGAGGTGCTTCAGTTGCGGTGTGTCACTACACCAGTGGGAACAACAAGATTCAGCCTACCTGGAACATGCTCGATGGTCACCCAATTGTCACTACTTGCCTTTAGTGGGATCGAGTCATTGAAGTAACCTACCATGTTGTTGAAGAAACCAGATTGGCTAGGAGTCAAACGTTGGACATCACCGAGACCAGTATTTAAACCCCATTTCAAAATGATATTGAATCATTACCTAAAGAACTGCAAGAGAAGATCTACAAGGAAGTTTGGCAGGGACTTGCCAGAGCGAAATTTCAATGGGTGACTGTAGAACTTTTGTGTCGACAAATTCACAAGAGGAAAGTGAAAAAAGTTAACAAATGTGTTAGATTTCTCTGGATCAAAGGTGCGTTCATCCTATTATACCGCTTTAGACCATTTACATTAGAAGATTTCAGTGACATTCTTGGGCGTTACCCTGAATGGCAGTGGCCAGAAATTACTCACTATGTTGATTACTTTCCCTCTAGGAGAAGATTGTAAATACAATGATACTGACTGACTTAATCATGGATACTTTACAAGAGAACATTCGTGGCTTGCCCGTGGAGTTGAGAGAACGCATTTACCGAGAACTGGTCAAAATTCAGGTGAAACGTAAAGAACAATTGCATCCGTTACGTCACCGGTGTTTAAACCACTGGTACCTGGAAGCTATAAAAGGACTGATTCAGTTGAAAGTGTTCCATTGGTCAGACATTCATCAACTACCCCTTGGTTCAAAGGATTGGTTTGCCATTGATGATTCTATGTGCTACCATGTGGACTTACTGCAACAATGTCACCTTAGTGAAAGAGGAAACTTCTGAACGAACTGTGATGTGCAAGTCAGTGACAAAACGATTTAGATTCGCTACTGGAGTTAAACCATGGCTGTGCACACAGTACACTTATTGTCTCCGACAAAAGAGAGTTTAGTATGATATAATCATGGATACTTTACAAACTCACATTCGTGGCTTGCCTGTGGAGTTGAGAGAACGCATTTGCCGAGAACTGGTCAAATGTCAAGTGAAACGTAAAGAACAATTGCATCCGTTACGTCACCGGTGTTTAAACCACTGGTACCTGAATGCTATAAGAGGACTGATTCATGAGAAAGTGTTCCAGTGGTCAGACCTTGTTAAACACTTCGAGGTCGCGAAGGGTCAAGATGTTCATGATTTTGGTTTCTTCGAGATTCACCTACTGCAACGAATTGAGAAAGAAAAGTTGAAGGATTACAAAAATCTTTCATGCAACATCTGCTTAGTGGAAGAGGAAACTTCGGAACGAACTCTGAACTGTAGATTAATGCTTGGAGCATTTAGATTCCCAACTGGAGAACGAATATCTCTGGGCAGAAAGTACATTTATTGCTTCC